>OX578135.1:175040692-175053192 GCA_951213105.1 Amaurobius ferox | reverse complement strand
ATATACCCGAGAAATACCAAAGAAAATCGCTTGTAAACTGAAGGTAAAGGTAAGAAAATTGTAAATCAGAAGCCAAGTGTAGCACGATGAGCTAGGCAATAAGTTTGGAAATTGAATAAATGGAATCTAGTGAATATAAAAGGAATAAAATGAATATGAAAAGCATTTCTGAAACCATGTACGTTATCAAGGGCCATACATGTTTCATTAATGCTGATTCTACGTTTCTGTGTACACAACTGTAAAATGTATTACAGAAATAATGTACATGGCCCGACGTAGAAGAAAAGACAAAGTGGATCAAATACACAAAAAAATCAAACATGAATATAAAATATTCTGTTACACCAGCTTGTGGCTAATTATTGAATTGAGGATGCAAAGTATTATAAAGTAATATCAAAAGAATATAATGAAAATAAAATGAAAATATATCTACCCCTAGTACTGTGGTACTTCTGGAAAAGCATGTGTATTACCAATCATCTCAGAACAGGTTACAGTGAATTTTTTAGATATATTTTCATTTTATTTTCATTTTATTCTTTTGATATTACTTTATAATACTTTGCATCCTCATTTCAATAATTAGCCTCAAGCTGGTGTAACAGAATATTTTATATTCATGTTTGATTTTTTTTTGTGTATTTGATCGTCACCTCCGAAAGCAGAGGCCGGAGCACTAATTTTTGACGTCTTGGCTTGTAGGCCCACTGCGAGTAGGTCTTCCAGATCGCGATCGAAGCTTTTGCTATTTGTTTCCCTTTTAATTCTCTGTTCGATGTAAAGGAATCATAATTTATCAGTAAATCAAATAATATTCATGAAATTTGGAAGTATTTTCGATAATGTTCATTAAAATGGGTGATTTAAAATCTTAATATTGCTGTACATTTCCTTAAAATAAAATATTTATAATGACTCATTCACTGTAGGAGCAAAGATGAAAGGATTCCATTCAGTTAGTGTTTTAATAAAAGTTTGAAAAAGAACCCTGTATATTTATTACTTAATCAGGCATTTTATTTGAATAATTCTTCAGTACATTCAGCTAAAGTATGCGTGCTTACAGATAAAGTATGCAGAAACTAAAATGATTACTGAATACTATATCTTGAAATATCATAAGATAATCATTAAAAAGAAACTCAAAATTTAACTTTTAATATGCTTACGTGTTTATTTATTTTTATTTCATTTTATTTTATTCATTTTTTGTTGTTGTTATAAATTGTAAAATGATTTAGAATTAAGATAAAATACTAGTTGAATGTCATTCATTAACCTATGCACTATAAATTGTAGAAGTTCAGGTTTTCTAATATAGCACATCTTATATTCCCTTTTTTACTACCAGACATTAACAAATTGTAAACAATTTTGCTTAATTATAGAGTTTGAAATACCTCAGGGGCTTTGAAAATTTAATAAAGCTGTATAATAAAACTTTTTGGTATTAATATTTCATTTACAATTCCATTGAAGTGAAAATGTAAGAAAGATTAAATTAGCTTTGTATTATTAAAATAACATTAACTATAATATAATGAAATATACAATGGTAACTTGAAATTGTAAGTCAGTTACTTTGCTTTTTTCCAAGTTATTTTAACAATTTTCAATAACATAATTAATAACTCGCTACATAAAAAATAAAATGTGCCCAACCTAAACACAAATGACTTCCTAACCTATTCTTCTAAAATTTCAGCATGCCATAACAAATAATAAAAAATATACGTGCAATATATTAAGATACTATATCTTTTATATGCAATTACTTACTTATCAAACAGTTAAAATATGTTATTTGATGTGTGAAATATTCCATTTTACATTATTTTACTTTCATAACTTTAGTGTAGCATTTTTATTGCTACGATTTCTTACTATTGACAATATCTTAAAAAGAGAATGACATTTTTTTATCTATATAAATAAAATTGAAAATACATGTATCTGTCTGTGTGTTTATCTATCTCATCATCACGGTAGAACTGCTGCATCGAATTTCATGAACATTCTGTGGGTAGCTTTGAAATAGCCCTACTTAAAATTTAGTCCATGTTTCGAGTTTCTAGGACCAGGGATTGTCGAGATATGAATAAAAATCCCACAATTAAACCTTCCATAAAAATAGAATTATGCAGATGATATATTTTCCACAAATTTATTAAGAAAATTATATCATGATGCTTAGCAACGCAATTAAATCAAATGTGTTTATTAGGCAGACGATTATTAAATTTTTTAAGATTTAAATAATAAAGAAATCAATATAAAACAAAATTTTATAACCATTTTTATACAATTTTAGCGCTTTTATTTTAGTTTATATTGATCCAATTTCATATATATTTTATAATTTGTTTTCAAACGAGGATGTTTTATTCAGATCTGCTTGAAGATAATTTTGTATAGAAAACACAGAAAGGAGAATTAAATGAAATATTTTAATAGAATGTTTTGAGTACGAATGTCATTTAGAATACTGCAGGAATTTGCACATATATTAAATCATGGGCAATATCGGGTATATTTGCTATTAACAGTATACATAAAATTGTATGTTGTACATCTATCTGTCTGTTTATTATCTCAGCACGGTAGAGATCACCTATTTTCATTTCATTAGAATTATTATAAAATTTCAAAAATTGAGACTCTAAATATTAAAACTTCACATCAAATTCTGAATTTTAGGTTTCTTGTATTATATGGTCAGTATGAAGTACGGACATACTGCTAGTCTATTAAAAAATATCACACAACTAACAACATTATTAAAATAATTTTAAAATATTTACAGGAAACTGAATAATTTATGACAACATATTAAGTATACTAGGTAAATGAAATGAATCACACAAGCTAAACCTAATAAAAGATACATTTTAAACATTGAATGATTTTAAATACTTCACAATTACTTAACAAAGCTTAATTTTACAAATGTCTAGGCAGTTTTCTTAATTAATGTGACAACAATAAAATTTTAAAACAAACTAAGAAAACTCTAAAAGGTTTGTTGACGTTGTAATGCCAGAAATGTAAAGTAATAAATATTTGGAAGGATTAAAAAATAATGGAACCAGGAATGCGTGCGGATTATCCCCACGCTAAGCAGATGGGCGATAATATACAGGTGGCCCCATATCTTACATACCACGCCCATGTTTACATACCACTCTAAGCCGTTTGGCGGCAACCGAGACGGCGACGCCATGTCTACGGATTAGCCCTCAGCTCTGCATTTCAGCACGTGGACCGCGGACCGAAAAAGGGATATAAGTGAGAGTTGCTCGAAGTGGGAGTCAGAATTGGTCAAGGCAGGCTGTTGGAGTTAGACTAGTCAAGAAGAAGCGGCGGTAGCAGAGTTAAGAGTTGTGTGTGCGTCTCTGATATAGGAATTCGAAGGAGAGCTCATGTTCATCTGGTATTGCAAGTGTAAAGTGTGACAAAGCATCGGTGTTACCCAAGTTATATGAACGAAGATCAGGTACCGTACAATTCAACTATATGAGGATAACCTCTTTGTCTAAATTTGTGTTTTTAAGGAAAAGCTAATTAATGCATCCCACCACGTGCTCCAACCAAATATCAATTCATCTGGCATTACACCCCCCGGACTACCATTGAGATGTATTCCACTATTGTGATATTTATTTAATTTGTAAAACTAAAGAGTGTAAATTGAGTATGTGATAAATAAATGTTTGTTCCTTTACTATTAACCTTAATTTTTAGTTTGTTAACTTAGTATCCCGTTAAGCACAGAAATAGGTGGGTTTTGCGGCCACCAACGCAATGTACGCAGCAGTAAGTTTTAGAACAGATTACATGTATAATTAATATACTAATAAATAATTAATTTAATGTAAAATGCATTTTTGACAATATTAATTTTAATCAACAAAATTAATAATCGGCACAGACGTTATAATTAGCAACAAAACAATTTAGAATCCATTTAGCGTTAATTGAATAGCAATAATTTGATTGCCATATATTTAAAATTCTATGTAATTTTAAATGACATGATAATAAGCAAAAAATGGTAAGCACTTACTTCTAAATAGCATTTTCAGTTTTTCACATTACGGTAATAAGGTAATTAGTAATCCAATGTTATAAGGTATGTAGTCGAAGGTATGCTGGTCAAAATGTTTATAAAATCATGAACTAACATATAAGACATTCAAAAATACGATAAAAAGACCGTTATGCATCCACACGCGCGAGCCCACGTACTGCACTGCACATACGATACTTCTTTGTGTGGACTACTCTACTAGGGGAGAACTTTCCAGAAAAGTTGAGACGGAGGAATTCGGATTCGAAGGTCAGAATTGGGCCTACACCTCATACGTCACGAGGTACAGGGGGGGAAAGCAGTTCGGCCTTTTCTACCGGGGGTGACGATTTGATCCACTTTGTCTTTTCTTCTACGTCGGGCCATGTACATTATTTCTGTAATACATTTTACAGTTGTGTACACAGAAACGTAGAATCAGCATTAATGAAACATGTATGGCCCTTGATAACGTACATGGTTTCAGAAATGCTTTTCATATTCATTTTATTCCTTCTATATTCACTATATTCCATTTATTCAATTTCCAAACTTATTGCCTAGCTCATCGTGCTACACTTGGCTTCTGATTTGCAATTTTTTTACCTTTACCTTCAGTTTACAAGCAATTTTCTTTGGTACTTCTCGGGTATATATATATTACAAGTAATCATAAAAATCTTCAATTAAATAGTACCTTAAAAATTATCAGCAGCTTAAGCGCGTTATTTTTTACAAAGGGAATAATTTATAACCTCCAGTCTTGACATTTGAAACTATAATATTTAAACAACTTATTTATTAAATATAATATAATATATATATATATATATATATATATATATATATATATATATATAATTATATATATATTTATAAATATATAAAAATATATAAATATATATATATATATATATAATTATATATATATATTTATAAATATATAAAAATATATAAATATATATATATATATATATATATATATATATATATATATATATATATATATATATATATATATATATATATATATATATATATATATATATAATATTTATAATATTTATAACATTTATAATATATAATAATTATATAATATATATAATTTATATATATAATATATACATATAATATATTATATATGTATATATAATATATAATATATATTATATATATATATATATATATATTATATATTATATGATATGTATATATTATATTATATTGATTGTATATTATCTCTTATACTTGTCTTTTCGTATTACTGTTATCTATTTCTTACGAATGGCAACGGTAGATCATATCTTTTTCCTTTGTGAATACAACACTAGTCTCTTCATTTTGGGTTCCCGAGATCGATATGTTCGTGTATTTTTTGAGTTAGATTCCAGGTATCCTTTTTTCCTTTTATTTTTTCTTCTTTATGTATATTGTCCAAGTAGAAATAGTTTATAGATATAATCTATCTATTTCTTCAGAAACATACATTTTGGTATTTGCTTCTACAAGACACTTGGACTTGAAAAAGAGTTTTGACGAAGTGAACAAATCCTGATTTAGGCTTAGACCTTGTCTACGTGTATAGCGTTTGTACTTTTATTTCGTCTATTTTTCTTTTAAATAAGGAATAAAATAAGGATTTATGAAATTAATAAAAATAAAAGGAATAATAATAATAAAAAATAAATATTGATAAGGTTGGACAACTGGTGGCGACATAGATGATTGTGAAAATATTGTGCACAATTCTCATTTCTCCTTATGTTATATGTATGATTATGTAAAGTTTTATCAATGAAATGGAAAAAATGGTTCTTCTAAATGAGATCGAAGGTATAATTAGAAAAATGGGATATAGGAATGGGACCAGTTAAAAAAGTGGTGAAAAGTTCAATTATAACAAGGAGTTCAAGTTTGAAAGAAGATTCAAAAATATCAAATAAAAATTATACTAAATTGGATAGAAATAATAAAAATATGGATATTCCAGTAATGCAGATCCTGCCATTATTTTGTGGGAGTAAGGAGGAAGATATAAATTTCTTTATAAAACAATTTGATGAATTAGCGGAGTTAGCAAGTTGGAAGGAAGAGCATAAAGTGGCTATCATTAAAACCAGATTAAAAGATAAGGCTATGCAGTTTTTAATTCAAAACCCTGAATTACAAAACGAAAAGGAGTTTGATAAAATAAAAATATTACTAATAAATAAATTTTCAAACAGAATAACGATAACGCAAGAACAGGACGCTTTCAATAAAATAAAACAAACGCCTGATATGTCAGTGGACGAGCTTGTGCTAAAAATAAAAAACGCAGCGCGTAAATTTTTGAACCTTAAGGATACAACAGATGGAGAGGTAGAGAAAATAACCAATAAAATAATGTTGGGAAAATTCATTAGCGCATTACGCCCTGATTTGGCAATTGAAGTGAAGAAAAAAGATCCGCAGCGGTTTGAAGATGCCATAAAAGATGCCGAACTGTTTGAAATAATTCTTAATGATAGGACTCCAGAAGAATCATATAACGAACTGAAAGAAATGTTACTTACAACACAGGTTCAAGATTTGACTTTAGAAATTAATAAATTAAAATTGCAAAATATACCAAATCAATCCATGGAACGGGCTGTTTTTTGCATAGGGTGCGGAAAAAATGGACATTATTTCTCAGATTGCTGGTACAATGAGTGTAATACTGCATTTGCAAGGAATCCCAAACGAAGGAAGTATCAGCAATATGGGTTGGAGCAAACAAATTATATCAGAGGAAACAGAAACGAAAATCTCAGAAATTTTGAACGAGGAGGATATGATAGAAATAATAGGGAATATCAAGGAAATAATAATGATCAAAGAAATTATTGCGATCAATTAGAAACCAACGTAGAAAATAGAGAGAGGCAAAGTATAAGAGGAAATTTTAGGGGGCGCAACGGAAGAAATATAAGATCAAACACATATGAGAGAAACAATAATAATAGTAATTTAAACTAAGAGCTGGAATTTGGGACCAAGGAACGAATCGTACAAATTCCAGAGAAATAAATAAATTCGGTTCACAAACATATAGAAATAACAAAAATGGAGATGACTGGCAAAACTATACAAATTTGAAGAGAGGACAATATTATGAAAATAATGATAAAGCAAAATATGATACCAAAAGTATCCTTTCAAGCGAATGTGAAAACGTATCTAGCCCACAATTACCGATGGTAGAAATAGATTGCAAAGGAATAAAAATAATAAGTGTAATTGATAGTGGGGCTCAAGTTAGTATTATAGATTTGGAAACATTTCAAAAACTAAAACAGAATAGAAATGTAAAAATAAAATACATAACCAGAAGAGTAATACTTCAGACGTTTACTAAAGAAAATATAGAATTTTTAAATTGCATTCAATTTTCATTTAGAATTGGGGAAAAGGCATGCAAAAATTATTTTTTCGTGACAAAACAGAACTTTCAGGGGCAATATAAAATGCTTTTAGGCTACGACTTTTTATCCTCACATAAAGCAATTTTAAATACAAAAGATAACGAAGTACAATTTGGGAATACTGCGATTAAATTGTATAAAAGTGAAAATACAAACCCAATACAGAATTCAAAACAAAAACCACAAAGCCAGGGAATTCGCGATGAAAATAGATATAATAGTAATTATGAAAATTATAATACTGATGACGACGAATATGAGGAAATAAATAGTTGTTATAATGAATCCAATAATGAGAATGAAGATAGAATAAGCGATGATAATGATGACGACGAATATGAGGAAATAAATAATTGTTGTAATGAATTCAATAATGAGAATGAAGGTAGAATAAGCGAGGATAATGAAAGCGATAACGATAGAAAAGACTCTAATATGCAAAATTGTAGCACTCGCGATAATGTAAATGATGGAAAATGGTTACCAAGTTCTAATGAAAGTAATAAGAATAAGAATGTTAAAAAGAAAGAGGAAAAGCAGATTTTCGCAAAATTGAAAAGAAAAATAACATTAAAGCCAGGGGAGTCAGAAATAGTCCAATTGATTTTGTCACAGGAATTAAATGAGGGACAGGATGTTTTATTTTCTCCAATAAAAATGGCAAGAACATTAATCACGGATGAAGCGATCCAAAGTATAGAAAATAAAAATAAGATTAGAATGTTGTTATACAATGAAAAAAATTGCCAAATTACACTTAATAAAAATATGAACGTGGGTATAATAACAGAACAAATCGAAATTGTTGATACAAAAAATAAAAGCAGTAAACCCACGTTGGAAATTAATAATATTCAAAATTTAAATAAAACAGATTATCAACAAATTCGGGAATTAAGAAAGAAAGAAATATCTCCAGACGATTTTCAAGTACAGCACTTAAATAAGGAAGATAGAAATAAAGTTATTGCATTAATGATGACCAATACAGAGGTTTTTTCAAAGTCATATGCT
This sequence comes from Amaurobius ferox, assembly GCA_951213105.1. Classification (NCBI taxonomy): domain Eukaryota; kingdom Metazoa; phylum Arthropoda; class Arachnida; order Araneae; family Amaurobiidae; genus Amaurobius; species Amaurobius ferox. The sequence continues at coordinate 175,044,660 of OX578135.1, read as the reverse complement.
ACCCTAGGTAAAACATCAGCAATAGTACCGAAAATCGAACTCATGCACAATTATCCTATTCAGAGTCGACCATACCCAATTCCGAGAGCAGTACGAGAAATTGCGCAAAAAGAAATTAGGGAATTATTGGAAAATGACATTATTGAAAGTTCACAAAGCACGTACGCTAGTCCCATAATTCTTGTAAAGAAACCAAGTAAACCAAATGAAGAACCTAAATATAGACTTGCTATTGATTATAGGGCCATAAACGCGTATTTACCACTTTTGCCAATAAACTTACCAAAGGTGAAGGATATATTACAAAATATCGCTGGTAGTAAAATTTATACAGTTATGGATTTGAAGGCGGCGTTTTTTCAGATCGAACTAAGAAAACAAGATAGAAAGGCCTTAACGTTCACAACTTTTATGGGAAATTTTAATCCTAAAAGAATTCCGTTTGGTCTTAAAAACTCAGGAGCATATTTTCAACTTTTAATGAACAAAGTGTTAGGAGATCTATCAGAGTTAAAAATATACTTTTACTTAGATGACTTAGTCATATGCGCACAAAATAACGACGAAATGTTAGAGAAAATCAAAATTGTTTTCCAAAGATTGAAAGAAAATAATTTAACACTCGACCCGGCGAAGTTACAGATATGCAAATCGCAAATTGAATTTTTAGGATATAAAGTAAATGCGAATGGTATAAGCCCATCAATAAAAAACTGTGCAAAAGTGCAAAATTTCAAACAACCCCAAACGGTTAAACAAGTAAAAAGCTTTCTTGGGACAACAAACTATTTTAGAGGTCTGATAAAAAATTATGCACAAATTGCAGAACCGTTGGTAAATTTGACAAAAAAGAATGTTAGGTTCGAGTGGAATAATGAATGTAGAAAAGCTTTTGAAAAATTAAAAAATGCAATTTTTAAAGAACCAGTTGTAAGACAGCCTGATGAAGTAAACCCGTTTGTCTTAACTACGGATGGCTCAGGTAAGGGAATTAGTAGTATTTTGATGCAAAGGGTAAATGGAGTCGATCATGTTATCGAATTTTATTCAAGACCTGTGAACCCGGCAGAGAAGCGTTATCCTGCAATAAAGCTAGAATTGCTAGCTATACACGCATCCTTACAACACTTCAGAGAATATCTGTTCGGAAGGAGTTTCACCTTGCTGAGTGACGCAAAATCCCTTATGTACCACATAAAATTAGATAAAATGCCAAATATCATATCGAGGTGGCTAATTGACATAAGTCAGTATGATTTTAAATTCAAATATCAAAAAGGTGAAAATAACGCAAGTGATTATTGCTCGAGATATGTATTTGACAATGATAACCAAATCAAATATGTAAATACTTTAATTAAAAATGATGAGATAAATGTGGAGAAAATATTAGAGCAACAAATGGTAGATGAAAAATTAAGTAAAATTAGAGAGGAATTACAAAAAGGAAGAAACCGATATCACAATAACAAGGTATACTATATTGATAGCCAAAATAAACTGTTAATGGTAAAGAAGGAAAATAAAAGACAAACGTATAGGAAAATAAATGAGAATAAGATTGTAATACCGCACTCGCTAAAGGGAAAGATAATAGAGATAGCACATTTCCCTCATTTCGGAGTAAAAAAGACATACCAATTACTTTCAAGAAAATATATTTGGATAGGGGCTTTCCAAGACGTGGAAAATTTTTGTAAGTCTTGTAATCAATGCTTATTAGTAAAACACAAAAATATACCACCAGCCAGACTTCAGGCTATGCCAGAAATATTAAAACCAGGAATATATTTACAACTGGATTGCGTAGGAAAACTACCGCGCAGTAATGGAGGAAATAATTTTGTAATTACAATTGTAGACATGTTTTCACGATACTTTGAGGCCTATGCAGTCAGAGACATTACTGCTAAAACAATAGTGAATAAGCTAACAAACTTCGTGACAACTTATGGAGTTCCAATTATTATTCAAAGCGATAATGCTCAAATTTTTAAAAGTAAAGAATACATAGATTTTACAAATGCATTAAATATTGAAAGGCGATACAGTTCGGTTTATTTCCCAAGTTCTTTAGGTCGTTGTGAAAGAATACACAGAGACATGAAACAATGTATAATGTGTTTGTCAAAGACTACGTTTGAATGGGATGAATCTTTAAAATGGTTTAAGTTTTATGTGAATAACACTATTAACAGTAATACAGGATTTGAGCCTTCATTCCTGTTCTATCTTAGAGATTTATCATTGCCATTTGAAAATATTAAACAAACAAACATGCCAAGTAAGGAAGAAATAGATATAATGTATAGTGATGTAAATAATTATAAAAATTATGTGGCACAGCATTTAAAAAATATAGATAAAGTAGTGAAAGACGCATCGGAACAACAAAAGCTGGTAAATGACAAACAAATAAAGAAATATAAAATAGTGAGAAAAAACGATATATTTATAGGAGCGACAGTGTACCTAAAAAAGTTCCTAAAACCAAGGGTATTAGAGGATCGATATGATGGACCATTTAGAATTACGAAATTAGTCCGAAATAATAATGTTATAATATGTCTTAAAAGTGATGAAAATAAAACTTATAAAGTGCACATAAATAAACTATACATGGCAGCGGAGCGAAAACAATATTTGAAAGATAGTGACGAAAGCGAATCAAACCACACACACACACAGGACAAAGAAAAAAATCAAAATGAGAAAGTGATTAGAAATAATGATCAAAGTCAAATTAAGGAAGGGAAGGTCACTAAAGAAAAGCAATTAAACTGTGAAAATAATAGAAATGATGATGAGGTTTGTTATAATGCCAGAGGGTATAATTTTCGCCCTCGAATTGTTGTAAATAGTAATTTCATAAAACAAAGAATATGAAAAATATGTAAAAAGTTTGTAATTAATGTCATAAATAGAAAGTGATAATTGAGTGTATATGTATATGTTTTTATGTTTTAAATTGTGGATATAAGTATATTTCAAAAAGTATGTTATGTATTTCTGACATTACATATATGGCAAGTTCAAAAAAAAAAAAAAAAAAAAAAAGTGAAATAACAAAGTAATTTATAAATAATATGGTGGTATGGAATTCAACCATAACCAAGAATCGGAAGTTGATAGTTGCACTACTACAATATGTTACAAAATGAAATGATAACAAGAAAATGTATAATAATAATAAAGTAATGAATGCTGTTATGTAATGATATGTCGTATGTAAATAATTATGTAAAAGGAGAAATGAAAATTATGCATTGCAAATAATATATATCAAAATTTACAATTTAATAATAATGTGAATGTTGGTAATCCTCATGTAATTTATGGTACATTATGTAAATTATGAATAATGGACTAACTTGACAGGGAACTATCAAGAAACTACAAAGAACTATCAAAGCTATGAGTTGTACGAGGCTAAAAAGTGGAACTCAGCCTTTCTCACGATGGATGAAAATATGTGTTTGCGAGGAACCATTGTGAACTTAATTTCTTACCACTGGGGTGAAACTGTGGGAGAGTAACTTTTGGACTTTTTTTTCGCGGGGGGGTGAGAATGTAATGCCAGAAATGTAAAGTAATAAATATTTGGAAGGATTAAAAAATAATGGAACCAGGAATGCGTGCGGATTATCCCCACGCTAAGCAGATGGGCGATAATATACAGGTGGCCCCATATCTTACATACCACGCCCATGTTTACATACCACTCTAAGCCGTTTGGCGGCAACCGAGACGGCGACGCCATGTCTACGGATTAGCCCTCAGCTCTGCATTTCAGCACGTGGACCGCGGACCGAAAAAGGGATATAAGTGAGAGTTGCTCGAAGTGGGAGTCAGAATTGGTCAAGGCAGGCTGTTGGAGTTAGACTAGTCAAGAAGAAGCGGCGGTAGCAGAGTTAAGAGTTGTGTGTGCGTCTCTGATATAGGAATTCGAAGGAGAGCTCATGTTCATC